>JANJGN010000337.1:0-2500 GCA_026770705.1 Isurus oxyrinchus | reverse complement strand
GGTTAGGGTTAGGGTTAGGGTTAGGGTTAGGGTTAGGGTTAGGGTTAGGGTTAGGGTTAGGGTTAGGGTTAGGGTTAGGGTTAGGGTTAGGGTTAGGGTTAGGGTTAGGGTTAGGGTTAGGGTTAGGGTTAGGGTTAGGGTTAGGGTTAGGGTTAGGGTTAGGGTTAGGGTTTAGGGTTAGGGTTAGGGTTAGGGTTAGGGTTAGGGTTAGGGTTAGGGTTAGGGTTAGGGTTAGGGTTAGGGTTAGGGTTAGGGTTAGGGTTAGGGTTAGGGTTAGGGTTAGGGTTAGGGTTAGGGTTAGGGTTAGGGTTAGGGTTAGGGTTAGGGTTAGGGTTAGGGTTAGGGTTAGGGTTAGGGTTAGGGTTAGGGTTAGGGTTAGGGTTAGGGTTAGGGTTAGGGTTAGGGTTAGGGTTAGGGTTAGGGTTAGGGTTAGGGTTAGGGTTAGGGTTAGGGTTAGGGTTAGGGTTAGGGTTAGGGTTAGGGTTAGGGTTAGGGTTAGGGTTAGGGTTAGGGTTAGGGTTAGGGTTAGGGTTAGGGTTAGGGTTAGGGTTAGGGTTAGGGTTAGGGTTAGGGTTAGGGTTAGGGTTAGGGTTAGGGTTAGGGTTAGGGTTAGGGTTAGGGTTAGGGTTAGGGTTAGGGTTAGGGTTAGGGTTAGGGTTAGGGTTAGGGTTAGGGTTAGGGTTAGGGTTAGGGTTAGGGTTAGGGTTAGGGTTAGGGTTAGGGTTAGGGTTAGGGTTAGGGTTAGGGTTAGGGTTAGGGTTAGGGTTAGGGTTAGGGTTAGGGTTAGGGTTAGGGTTAGGGTTAGGGTTAGGGTTAGGGTTAGGGTTAGGGTTAGGGTTAGGGTTAGGGTTAGGGTTAGGGTTAGGGTTAGGGTTAGGGTTAGGGTTAGGGTTAGGGTTAGGGTTAGGGTTAGGGTTAGGGTTAGGGTTAGGGTTAGGGTTAGGGTTAGGGTTAGGGTTAGGGTTAGGGTTAGGGTTAGGGTTAGGGTTAGGGTTAGGGTTAGGGTTAGGGTTAGGGTTAGGGTTAGGGTTAGGGTTAGGGTTAGGGTTAGGGTTAGGGTTAGGGTTAGGGTTAGGGTTAGGGTTAGGGTTAGGGTTAGGGTTAGGGTTAGGGTTAGGGTTAGGGTTAGGGTTAGGGTTAGGGTTAGGGTTAGGGTTAGGGTTAGGGTTAGGGTTAGGGTTAGGGTTAGGGTTAGGGTTAGGGTTAGGGTTAGGGTTAGGGTTAGGGTTAGGGTTAGGGTTAGGGTTAGGGTTAGGGTTAGGGTTAGGGTTAGGGTTAGGGTTAGGGTTAGGGTTAGGGTTAGGGTTAGGGTTAGGGTTAGGGTTAGGGTTAGGGTTAGGGTTAGGGTTAGGGTTAGGGTTAGGGTTAGGGTTAGGGTTAGGGTTAGGGTTAGGGTTAGGGTTAGGGTTAGGGTTAGGGTTAGGGTTAGGGTTAGGGTTAGGGTTAGGGTTAGGGTTAGGGTTAGGGTTAGGGTTAGGGTTAGGGTTAGGGTTAGGGTTAGGGTTAGGGTTAGGGTTAGGGTTAGGGTTAGGGTTAGGGTTAGGGTTAGGGTTAGGGTTAGGGTTAGGGTTAGGGTTAGGGTTAGGGTTAGGGTTAGGGTTAGGGTTAGGGTTAGGGTTAGGGTTAGGGGTTAGGGTTAGGGTTAGGGTTAGGGTTAGGGTTAGGGTTAGGGTTAGGGTTAGGGTTAGGGTTAGGGTTAGGGTTAGGGTTAGGGTTAGGGTTAGGGTTAGGGTTAGGGTTAGGGTTAGGGTTAGGGTTAGGGTTAGGGTTAGGGTTAGGGTTAGGGTTAGGGTTAGGGTTAGGGTTAGGGTTAGGGTTAGGGTTAGGGTTAGGGTTAGGGTTAGGGTTAGGGTTAGGGTTAGGGTTAGGGTTAGGGTTAGGGTTAGGGTTAGGGTTAGGGTTAGGGTTAGGGTTAGGGTTAGGGTTAGGGTTAGGGTTAGGGTTAGGGTTAGGGTTAGGGTTAGGGTTAGGGTTAGGGTTAGGGTTAGGGTTAGGGTTAGGGTTAGGGTTAGGGTTAGGGTTAGGGTTAGGGTTAGGGTTAGGGTTAGGGTTAGGGTTAGGGTTAGGGTTAGGGTTAGGGTTAGGGTTAGGGTTAGGGTTAGGGTTAGGGTTAGGGTTAGGGTTAGGGTTAGGGTTAGGGTTAGGGTTAGGGTTAGGGTTAGGGTTAGGGTTAGGGTTAGGGTTAGGGTTAGGGTTAGGGTTAGGGTTTGGGTTAGGGTTAGGGTGTTAGGGTTAGGGTTAGGGTTAGGGTTAGGGTTAGGGTTTAGGGTTAGGGTTAGGGTTAGGGTTAGGGTTAGGGTTAGGGTTAGGGTTAGGGTTAGGGTTAGGGTTAGGGTTAGGGTTAGGGTTAGGGTTAGGGTTAGGGTTAGGGTTAGGGTTAGGGTTAGGGTTAGGGTTAGGGTTAGGGTTAGGGTTAGGGTTAGGGTTAGGGTTAGGGTTAGGGTTAGGGTTAGGGTTAGGGTTAGGGTTAGGGTTAGGGTTAGGGTTAGGGTTAGGGTTA